>JAVCKV010554201.1:0-11068 GCA_032274145.1 Herpochondria borealis | reverse complement strand
CATCGTGCCCTGCCCGCCAAGCGGAACAGCGTCGCTATCCATTGTAGAGTTTCATCAGCATAACCGGCTACACGTATTATAGTTTCTGATCAGCTCGGAATGAAAAATGGGAAGCTACGTAACTCCTTATAGTTACGGAATAACGAAAAAATTTGGGGTGCGCGGATCTTTGTTGCGCGCACTGTACTTCCTAATTTTTGGGGATTGTTCTTGTGCGAATTCCTCTGACTGTACAGTACTGTATTTAAGACATTTCTAATGTAATGCGCCTTATTTTCATCATGACAGTCAGCCCGCCAAAAGTGAAAGTATACGGTACTACGAGATTTGCATGAGTTACATTATGAAGTCCCACGAATAGCTCCAGTTCTATCTAAATCGGGTACGATATGTTCTCCAGGTCCGTCGTTTGGCTGAACGAGGGGAAAAAATGGGCAAGTAGGCGATACATATGCAAACGTCGGGGAGCTCCTCCTGTGTGCAATTCAACCTGGATTCAAAAAAGTTTACAGCCGTGCACAACTGCTTCAACCCTAGAATCGGAACGTGTTCAACAGGAGCATAACTTAACTACCTTTCTTAGTTTCCACAATCCGAAAGTACAGACGGCGGTACAAAGAGGTCGACAAGGAGCAAAGAACCGTAAAAAGCCAGCAGAGCATAACTGACGCTTTGTATCCCGTTCTGACCGCAACCTTGAGAAGAGAAATAACCCGCACTACGACATGACCAAAAGAATAGTGACCCGATCTTCTTTGATCGGGTCTACACCTCTATCTGGTTCACAGTTATCCACTCCCTCGGCAAACCATCAATCACTTACGAGATCTCTTAGCCACGCAAATAGAGAATCTGCTCGCTCGCCCCGCAATCCAGCATGAAAAAATGCTGCTACGACGTCAGCCCTCTTGCTCTCAAGTTGGGCATTCTGTTCCTCTTCACCGTCCTCTACATGTTCATTGACTACTCATTCCGCAACTTTCACCACGGAGTCCTGTCAAGCCAACCCTCACGTCCAAACCCACCCAAGAAAACAACTCCCTCCCGGAGCATCAAATTAGATCCCACCCGTTTTACAAAGGACCCCGATGCCACACAATACCTCCCAAATTCCAATTCCTTCTCCGCCGCCACCATCAGCAAACCCGTTCTCCCTCGGTCTCTCAACCCAAACTGTCTTCGCGCACTGGTCAGCCCCATTGGCGACGCCTCCTCCGACGGCCTTGGCCACCGCGTTGCAATAATTATCTTCGAACTCAACCTTGCAGCCTTGCTCGACGTCGCCTACTTACACCGTGTCTCCCCGTACGGCAGTCTGACGGCCAAACATCCGAGCTCTGTACAACGTCTCTTCGGCTGGTCCAACTACCCGGACCTGCGCACCCCCTTCCTCCGCAAGCATTGCGTCGTCACCCGCCGACAAATTCCCGGCTGCAAGCGAACACTCAAAGATGAGCATGAGTACTGCATGAAACTTCGGCCGGCCTCTCCCTTTCGACGCATTGTCACCCTGCCTCAGAACCTCACTGAATGTCTCGGCTCGAAGACTCTACCGTACAGAACATGTTTACGCGAGATCCAAGCCTTCGGGAAACGACACGCGCAATGCGGAGCGCTGTTTCAGGCACTTCCATCGCGCTGCAGTTTCGACTACACGACGGGCAGCACGAACCTCGTCGGCCGCTGGTTGCGCGCGCGCTACTGGACCGCGCATGCGTCATCAACTCAACTTTTACCACCATCGCAACTACAACGCCCTCTTGCATTCCGTGCCACGCGCCACGTTTCTCGCGTACTACCGTTCCGGAATTCGGCGCTTCAGATTGCTGTGCATGTGCGAAGGGGCGACCTCTTTCTGTTCAAACACCGCGTCATTTTATCGGACGCGATGTACGCTTATGTCATCGCGACAGCTGTCGCACAGGCGCGGATCGTGTTTGGGCAGACTGTTCGAATCAACGTAAGCGTCTTCTCCGAAGGGTCGCCTCCTTCGGGCGAGCGCATGCGTTCGTCTTCGCACGACGTTGCGAAAACGACACAAACGTATATGACGGAAAAGGGGACACGCGTTCGAAACGCGTCTGCGCACTGGACCGGTATTTTGCGTAAGGCGTTGAAAAAGTTTAATGAAACGGGGAAACACATCCTTGTCAACGCGTTCATTGCAACGGATACTGTTGTCGCGATCCATACGATGCTTTGTGCCGACGTGTTTGTTGGAAGCGTCTCCGGGCTTTCCTACATTGTTGGTGCGAAACTCGGACGCGGTGTCATTCTTCTTCCGCGACGAGAGAATTGGCCTGATGTGGTCGAGAGACGTACTGTGTATTTTGGTTTGTCGAAACAAGGTGGTGTTGATGAGGAGCAGTGGTTGAACTCGAGCAATGTACGCAGGGCTATGGAGCGATTGCAGTTGACTCGTGCTTCTAAGAAAAGAATTTCCTAATGGAATGCGTGAAATGGTTTTTATACAAAGTTGTTGTTCTTGCCTTCATTTATATTCAAAAACCGTTTGGCTGTTGTTCTCTTAAATTTTCTTGACGGTCCCAAAGCGAATATTTCCTATTAGAGATATAGAGTTACAGTACTATATATTACCATAATTGTTTTTTTTATGAGTTATAACTTCCGAACTGACTAAAAGTTAGTACATGTAGTAGTTATACTAAAGCGAAGGCCAGGATATGACGTAGTAAGGCTTCTGTAATGTTTTTTTTAATATCAACGTTATTCAACTGGTATCGAAAGTAATTGAATCGGGATTACGTATTACATTGCTGCTACTCCCTTGCATTTCTTAGCAAACAGTAATACTACTTTTACCTCTAATCAAAGAAAGGAGATTGATTTTAAGCGATGTCGTTTGAACATCCTGCGCTTGCATCCCAAGTCAAACTATCTACGAAAAATACGACAGGCGGTTTTAAGAAAAGGCGCAAGGAGTCCTGCGACGTGGGAGAATCGAACTTCCGTTTCCACGGCCACAACGTGGGGTCCTAGCCACTAGACGAACGCCGCTCAGGACTCAAGATGTCGGAGATTTTCATATATTTGAATTGCTACGTTCAATATTATAATTGAACCCGTACAGACTCTTCAGGAAGTCAAAATGATTCGAATTGTACACGCAAAGCACCGAAGCATAACAACTATAAACTGGTTCAATTATTGTATTCTTCATATTGCCATGTCTGTCTCAGTCGATTTTGTCAACTGGAATTTCACTACGGTAGGGTAGAATGAAAAATTGATCAGATCCAATGCTCCATACCCTGGTAGGATTTCTTATTATGCAGAGCATAGTAAGACATCCTACCATGGTATGGAACTCTGGATCTGGTCACATTTGCGATCCCTCTCGACCAAGGGAGCGCCCCGCCGGCGGATAGCGTGGACCAAAGTTAGGCCGATGTCCACAAGTGTCGCGGAGTACGGTTCTTACTTGAGGGAAAATAAAATAAAAAGGGAGTCAAATGTGGTGCTTTCGGCTTTTGTTACTCCAGGGAATAAGGCCCGGTGTAGTCAGCAGCGCAGAAGAGTTTGTATTCTTGCAATATTTAGGGCGGAACATACCGGAGCAATCCGCAAGGTTCGGGACCTGAATAGGTGGCGTAGCTCAGTAAATCAGGCACACGTCGTCGAAGATGTGGGCTTGTTAGGGAACAATAGGTTGTTGGTGGTTATAGTGTTATTTATTGATGGTGATTTATTATTTATTATTTTCTGACATTGCGCATTTAATAATAAATACTCGGCGACGCGCATAGATTAGCGCGGGGAATGTTTGTAGGTCCGACTGTTACGCGGACTTTCGCATAAGGTACAAACAATCTCTTAAAACAGTTTGACGGAGTAAAGTAGAACTGTTGACAACACGTTCAAATCAGTCTTGATTTTTACCGTTGAAGCTTCGACAACAAGGGGGTTAATATATGAGTGCCTTGTTGTAGGCGAGGCGCAATTGCGAGCTTGGTATTAAAGAGAGCGACGGGGGTGCTCCAAAGCAGAATATGCTGAACCGAAATATGCTTTGAAATAGGGTGGGCAAAACGCTCAATTAGAGTCGATATATTCTCTTATTTTCTGTAACGTTTTGTACCTAAGCCTCCCAGTTGTGACACATGAGGTAAGAGTGTTTCAAGCAAAGAGAAAGGACACGCCCGTTCATTTCGAATCGCAAGGACGACTGTCTGTAGTCGTTACTGAATGAATATGAATTGATTAAATTATTTCTTCCTCGTAACGTTCTTAGAAACATATCCATCAAACCTGAAGACTTTATCATGACTTTCAAATTGTGCGTATCACTCCTACTCGCCCTTGCTCTACAGAAAAAGTGCCTGTTTCAAAATGACTAAGTAAAAGTTGAATTCTAGTTCAAAAATACCTCGCTCAGTTAGAGCATCCATTCGCGTATAAGTTACCCTGAAGGGGAGAAATTTCTTCATAAAATAACTACTTGAAAAGGACGCCATTCTACCATTTCGCGTGTAGTAGAAAAAGTCTGGCTACGTATAAAAAAAGTCTTAAAATCTGGTGTTCTAAGTTGTTTATCTGAAGACTGCTAGAGTCTATAGGAATACCCACTACAGTAGCGTAGCGGATAGAAATAAAAGCTCGAAAGCTAATAAAAGACGGCTGAGGAGTCGTTAGTACAGGGTTGTAAAGCCTGTGGGAAACCTCGGACGGGACAGTAGCACGCGGACGGTAGCGAAGGGGGCCGAAGGAGAAGGTCTGCACGATGGGCGCGGAAAGAGGATGTGAGACAGGTGGCGAACGACAGTCGCAGAATTAGGACATTGGAGCACGACGGGCTCGGAAGGGGACGGAGGCGAACGACGAGCGCAAAAGGAGGGCGAGGGAGAAAGACGGTCTCGCAGGGAACAGCAGTTGTCGTCATAGCGCACTTAGTACATGCTCTGGGACGGGGAAAGAGGGGGTTCAACGGACGTATGGCGCTGCAGCTCGCGGAACGAAGAAAGGACGGTAAGTTATCAATGATTGTGCGCTCGCGTACTGAGACGGAGCGCGGCTTATATAGGAAAACAAATAAACTACATGTGTCTCTGAGCGACTACCTTAGAAAAAACCATATGGCTAATATATGGTGGTAACTGGTAACCAAATATTACGCTCATATACTGAAAAGAATTTGATCAGAATTAATTCTACTACCCTCCCTCCCCCCCGATTTTAGCGAAAAATATATCATCCAACCTTTTGAATTAATTTTTTAAATTACTTTAAATTAATTCAACAACTTAACTCAAAATGTAGTGAGACATTTTTCTGTTCAACGAAAACTCGTGTCCTGAAAAACTCTAAGGTGTCTCAGAATTTTCAGTTAGTTTCATAGAGTCACCCCGTCGAGATAGGCGATTGAAGATAAAAACAATCCGGCGCGAGACGCATTGGGTTTTAAACTTAAACTCGCGAGTGTGTATAGCACTCTAGCGAGCAGGGGGAGATTGCCCTTAGGGACGCCGTGTCTCTAAGCAGCATGTGTGCAGTGCTAGAGTTACGGCCAGTTATTTTGCTGACACAGCGTGGTGGTGTTGGACGGTTTGAATGCCATTCAGTACATCTACTGCAGGTGCATCTTCTATTGGAAATTGTATAGAAGGTAAGAATATATAATAACTGGAGAGGTGGTTGGATTCGAGTTGAGGAGGTCAAGCATTTTCCTAAACCGTTCTCATCAAGCCCCAAACCTTCCCTTTTTTCCTTTTACCAAGGATATAACACCCTCTTCCTCTTATTGAGCCAGGGTCAAGCGTACGGTTCGTCAAATTGGCCTATCTCTGGAGAGGTCGAGTTCCAGCAGATGTGAGCGAGTATTTCAACTGGGCCGCTCGCACTGACTGCAGTTGGCCGGCTGTCAATCAATTTGAGAGGAGGCAGAGAGCTTTCGCGGCTCAGGTTGATAGTCGGTCGCGCATACTGACGTACGTGGACGGCGTGCCTGCTGCGTACGATTTTGACATGGCATAAGTTAGCTGGAGACACGAGCACCAGTAAATCACGGATCTGTAAAAGCTATTCAACTAGGTGGGCTTATTACTTTATGCTGCTGTGGATGCGCGCCTTCGAGAGGAAGGAGCGCCAAAGAACTGGGAACTTGATTCCGGGGCACTGCCAGTAGATCAAGTGGCTGCAGAGACGGGTCTAGGGTCGGCTGTTATCGCCGAGTCCGGCCTGGTGGGACGGCCGGGAGGTCCCGTATAGCATGCGCCCGAAGCTGCCGCGCTCCGAGTCCTACAGTGGGCAACGCCTATTGAAAGATCTTTTAGATCCCGCTTAGTGGATCTTCCGCACCGAGTTGGCGGTGGAGGTATGCAAGGACCTCGTTATACAGGTACGGATCTGGCGGCTGTATTGGATAACCGAGGGCATCCATGAAGACATCGACAGAGTGGATGTAGGTTATGCGTTCGCCGACTACGGGGCTACCGTAGTATAATATTTACGCAAGCTGCTGCGCTGTGTTGACGCCCTGCGTTGGTCTGACTCTCCTTACGAGTCCAGGTACTCGAAGCCGGACCGCACAAACCGGACTCTCGTATTCAAGTCGAGGATTTCTTTCTCTTCAACCCGGAGACTTGGTGTGTTCTAGCCAGCGAGGGATTCTTCATTCCTCGCGTCGAGCATGGTAGACTGACCGAGGGCATAGAGGACCATGGCCCTCGTATCTATGGGTCCACAAATGGAGTATTCACGAAGACGTGTTGGACAGGGTTCTCTAGTGGGCTGAGCGCGGTATATCACACTGAAGAGCAAGCCAGGAAGGGATTTACCGGTCGTGATACGATTTCTCTCTCGCTCGTCGCCGCGAGGCGAGATAGGGCGATGAAAACGCGAAAGTTGGTTCGAGCGAACGTGGGAGAGAGCGCAGCATAGTCCATCGTCGTGGGGCGGGCCTTCGATCTGCACGCGTTGGTGACAGTCATGGTTGGGAAGTCGCTGATACGTCTCAGCAGACTGGAGCTGATAGAAACGAACAGCCGATGGAATTTGAGTGCGTAGTTGGGACGGCCCACCGGGGTTTGTCATCTGGTACAGCTGGTAGTCGAGTTGAAACGAAATTAGGTGTTGCTGTGTCTCGTGCTACCCCCGAGTCGCGGCAGTTGTTGCACCGCGACAAGGAGATGGTGGAAGTTGATACCAGCCAGGCTGTACTTGATATTACACAGGTCGCAGCTATTTTTACTGAAGACCGCACAGTTCTTAAGCCTGATGCTGCTGTTGTAGCGCGTCCGCTCGCGATCGGGCCACGTTTGGCCTTCCCGAACAGGGGAAGATCTGGGGTCCTGAGAGCTCGTTGTCGCTCTAGGAGATTGACTACAGATAATTCTACTGCAGGTAGCAGTTCGACGAACCGTCAGGCCAGTGCTGGAGACGTCCCTGTCCCTTTTATTGATTTAACTGGGGACAGTGCTGAAGAGGAACATGCGAAAAAAGTTATTGGGGCGGCGCCTCGTATTGAATTAGATATAAAGAGCGAGGTAATGGAGGAACGGGTAGCTCATGAAGGGAAATAGACCGACCCGGAGTATGTCGCTAAAGACACTGAGGTCTACGAAGAAGACAGCGACTCTTGATTTCGCTATTAGTTTAAATGCATTTTTAGACTTTATGCTTAAGTGCTTTTTGCGCGAAGCAGCTAGTGGTTTGCTAGCTGTTATCGTTAAAAGATGTTAAAGTCGTCCTAGGGACAGCAGAGGGTTTACGTCGTTGCCGTTTCGGTTCGAAGCAGTCTGGTAAATATTTAGGTGAATTAATAAATAAAAATTTACAATCTCTTCAGTAGTACACACCGATTATTGGTTAGGATAATCGTTAGAATATGTTTTCGGGAAAATATGATCGTGTTTATATCAATATGTATTACAGTATATAGGGTATACTCCCCCGGATTTAGGCGCAAATTATCCACAAGGAATTTTCAGGCGGAGGTAAGTTATTATTATGATGGTACTGGTGTACCTCCTGTCGGGGAAGATACTGAGGGTATTCTTGCGTATCGGACTGTGGGCTTAATTTAGTCTACCGAAATCTATATTTCATGCGTTGTTGGTCGAATGAAAGTATAAAATATCGCATGAATAAAGGCTGATTCTGTGCGTCTCGCTCCAGGGAGTTTACATCCGGAGTGTCTGGGTGTAACCGAGGAGAGCGACAAAGTTTACGAGGCGGGGTTGCCTTTATTTTTGAAAGGGCCGGTACGCCACGGGCCCTGTTTGTGGGCGACTTCACTGTAGGTGTAGGCCTGAAATGTTTTCAAATCGCGTCGGACACGAGTCTGAGTGGGACGGGCGAGAAACCGTCGAATGAGACCTTACTGTCCGTTACGTCGGGTAGGTTTACCACGACATAGCGAGCGGTAGGGTTGACCATTTTTACTTTTCAGTACCCTCCGTTCGGATTTTATGATCCGGCATACAAGAAGTATTAGCGTCGCGGCGAACGAAGACAAGATGGCCTTCTTTATAGATTCGGCGAGACGGGCGAATCCACTCGTCGAAGTTATTTTTATAACGGCGCTGAGCGTCCGCTAGTTACTTCCGGCCGTTTTCATTAACGTTTTTAGACGTATGAGGAAAAAAGGCGTTTGACCATAGTCGTCGTTAAACCTTCATGGTGTACATTATCAATCTTAGCCAAGGATAAGTTTGGGGTGGGCAGGTTAGAATTAGATCGAACAGGATATAACCGTTGGCTCGGTGAACCGTACAGTTATACCCGCAAGCTATTGAGTGCATGAACTGGTGCAAGTGGCGACCATGTTATCTACAGTAGCATTTTATAGATGCTACTAATGTTATATTAAACCTTTCTACTTGCCCGTTAGTTTGAGGGTGTTGGGCAGAGGTAAACGCTTGTCTGATATTTAATGTAGTAAAGACAGCGCTAAATAAGGGCGCGGGAAATTGGGTACCGCGATCAGATAATTCCCATAGTGATAAACCCACTCTTTGAAGAAAGCTTGCGCTACTTGAAGAGCGGTTATGGTACGCAGAGGAAAGACCTGAGACATTTTACTTTATCGGTCTGTCATGCATAAAATATATTCATAGAAACCTTGGGTTCGGGGTAGGGGCCCAAGGATATTTATGGATACATGTTCCCCTGGCCGTTTGGCCGGAAATTAATTTAAAATGAGTGCTGCCTGCGTAATGTGATACGTCTCTTGGAACACTCGACACAATTTCGTACCGCTGCGAAAGCGTCTAGGGCCATTCTGGGCCAGTAGACAGCCTTACGCAGAGTAGCGTATAGTCTCGTACCTCCAGGATGACCAGCAGGCCTGGCGTAGTGAGAGGTATTTAGTATCCTCTTTCGTAGGAAAAGGGTTACTGCTATCTGCCGAGAGAAGTCTATCGGGGATATTCTCTCTAATAATCCGATATTATTATGGCGAAATTCGTTACGTGCACCGAAGTGTACTTGGTTTAACAGGGAACGAGTGAAATTATCCTCAGCCTGATGAATAAGTATGTAATACGTGCCGAGGGCTGCTTGAGAAGCCGGGAGCGCGGAGTTGATAGCTATGGAAAATTTACGGGGCGTGTTCAGGTCCACAATACTATTAATAATATTTACAATTTTGTAAATATTATTTCTAGCAGTACTCTCTGTTATGGAGAGTCTATTTTCCTTCCCCAGGAGAAGATTAAAATTATTGCTGTATAATGTGTACTAGTCAAGAGTATCTTCATCGTCCATAATATCTTCTGTGACGTGTAAAGTTATCATTTAGTCATAGTATTCTTCTGTAGTAAATTCAGAATTTAATACAGGGATATCTAAGTCGGGAACAACGTCTGTCTCACCAGATGTTGGTAGTCGGGAAAGGGCATCAGCTAGCAAATTTTTATCCCATTTTTATACTCAATAGTAAAATTGAATTCCGATAAACATAGACGCCATCTGGCGAGACGGCCAGATACGTCTGTAACACCAACTCGCCATGTAAGGCCCTGGTGGTCAGTATAAATTTGGAAGATTGATCCTTCCAAATAGGGGCGGAGTATCTAGCACGCCCAGAAGACGGCCAGCCACTCACGTTCAGTTACAGAGTAGTTTGTCTCTGCCTAATTTAAGGAAAGGCTCCAGTAACCGATAGGGTGTCCTGTGCCGTTCTCGTGCGTTTGAAATAGGATGAAACCTATTTGATAACCGCAAGAATCAGTGTCGATACTGTACGGTAGATTCAGACGAGGCAGTGATAATATAGGAGGTGATATTAGTACCTCTTTTAGCATATTAAAAACATTTAGTTGCTCTTGGTTAAAGGGTAGCAATTTTGCAGGTTGCCCTTTCTTTTGCAACGAATTCAGTGGAGCTGAAGTGCGAGAAAAGTTAGGTGCAAAAATTCTGTAAACCTTACAGAGTCCTAAGAAGGACTTGATCTTTGTTTGGGTCTGAGATATTTTAAAACGCCTTACAGCCTCAATGGTTTTTTTGAGATACTGCCAGCTTTCTTGGAATTACTAAGTGGCCTAGTTAGTCCACTTTAGTTTTTCAAGAACTCGCATTTCTTTCGTTATTAAAGAGAATCCTGGGTTCTTGAGACAGTGTAGTATTTTCTGTACCCTGTCCCAGGTGCTCTTTGAACTTTTTAGAGAACATTATAACATCTTCTAGGTAGACTAGACAATACTTCCATTACAAAGTATTATGAAAATATCCATTATTCGTTGGAATGTAGCTGGGGCGTTACATAACCCAAACGACATTTTTTTAAACTCAAAACATCCTTCGTGGCAGAGGAAAGCTTTTTGGGTCTGTACTCCTCTTGGAGGTTAATCTGCCAGTAGCCGCAATTTGCGTCTAGTGTAGAAAAGTAGATGGCCTTGTGGTACGACGATAAGGGGGCGGCGCACCCCCGACGTCGGATCATACACGTGTGAGCTACCCTCGGCACATGAAATTACTTCGCCACTCCGCCACTTTGCCACTCGGCGGCGTGGGTAGGTACAGAATACAGTACTCCGTGGGTAGCCCGACACTTCGCCACTTTGGCACTCCGGGTGTTATGCGCGCTGATTGGCTGCGCTGGGTGGACCTG
>JAVCKV010554090.1:0-11068 GCA_032274145.1 Herpochondria borealis | reverse complement strand
CTGTCCTGGACAAGCTGACAGGAGCGATCTGCAGGGACTCAAGGTGCTCTCCTGCCTCCCCATTTGCCAGCTCGTTGAGCAGATATCCTCTAGCCAATCGACAGCAATCTACTTCCTCATTGAGCAATGTCAGGCATGCAGGGATTTCCAAGCTTGTGATGTTGAGTTTCGATCTCAGGAGATCAGTGAGGCCGTCAATGTATTTCTTAGAGCTTTCAAAAGGAAAACCAGGACATGGGAGCCGAAACACTACACTTGAAAGGTCATTGTCAAGTTTCAGCTTCTCGAAAGTGTCAAAATGCTCAAAACTGGCAGTATCAAGGCAAGCTCTAGTTCTTTTCTACCTCGAGTACTTTCGCGGGGAAGCCATTTCAAAGTCATGGCTGCACGGAATGTCTATGCACTTATGTTCTTACTGGTGGGTGATGAAAGCACCATGATATGTGCAATCCGTTCGCGACAAAATTTCATTTGTTGTGGATCGTGGATCCCGTGATGATTCATGATGATGGTGTGCACCAAAACTCGAGGTGGCCATCGCAACGTTCCCAGCCCATTCCGTTATGTTTTTCACGTCACCAAGGGAGTGTCAAGGCGACAAATGTCGGAATTTGCGACCGAGTTTGGTGCTGTGAAGAAGAATCAGTTCGTCAACCCGATCCAGACCGTTTACCAATTTCTATAAGTAGGGGATGCACCTTGCACAGAGGACCCTGCAACTAAAGTGTGTACGTATATGCGCAGGAAGTCTGTATTGCGTGGTGATGTACTCCTTTCACACGTCTCGACCGGCCATAGGAACAATTGAAATTGCAGTACACTCGTAGAGAACTTTTGCACCTAGCAAAGTGACTATACTTGACATATCATTACGAGATTAAGAGACAGAGCGAGAGAGCGAGAGAGCAAGAGAGTTGGTTTGACGCTGCTGCCAACACGCCTGGAATCTGAACTCCCAACGGTTTTGCCGTCCAGTGTCAACGTGGATATACCTGCCAAATGGGTTCATTGGGTCAGTCACGAGCACAGTCGATTTAAGGGCACAGATATACTGTATGTGAGCCGTTGAGCTCTAATGGAACGATGATGACACTAACATGAACGACTGCAGAGATGTCGACATGGGCGTTGATATGAAAAACCGAGAGCTATAATCCAATCCATGTTTGCTGAGGACGCTCATTGGCATGAACACAGTGGCGAGCGAAACACAATACGAGTTCTTGTTACTCTTATGCCGTGTTCTTGTAGCTAGATGGTCGAGTCTAATACGAAGATCAAGCTGTAATTTGGCTGGTTCCACAAACACTATACTCAATTATCTTTAGTTTCAATGTTGTCATCAAGATTGTTCGCGCTGACGGCGCCACTCAACCAAATGCCCACAATGAAAGCAACAACACCTTTCATCCTGTTCTCAACTGATGCCAATACAACGGAAGCAACGGTACAGATGATAGTGACAAAGACAAAAACAGCTCCAAGCCCCTTGTGCAACACCCGTTTACGAACAAAAGTCTCGTCGCAATGCTTTGCACAAGAACCCCAAACCCATGGCAGAGCTGATTTTACTCTGCCGCTCCGGCTGAAGGCCCCGACTTGAGTCTGCTATTAATCGTCCCTTGCTGTAGTTCCTCCGAGAGAATGAATGGTAGTGTGTAAACCCAGTAGAGTCGAGGATAAGTATCATAACCATCAGAGTAGACGAGCCTTTTTGAACGAATCGTGCCGTGCAGCTGCAAGAAACCACGTGAAAGTTGAATGCACAATATACGATTGAGATCTACTTCGAGGACGACGACGACGACACTAGTGGTGAAACACCTGATGTGAAGAAGTAGTATGGGATTTCAAAGCAAGTCTTTTTGCTATTTTATCGCTCTGGTGGCCGTCGTTGATAGTATGATTTTCGTTCCGCATAACCCATGTTTTATGAAGACAGAATTGCAGGGTGTACAGACAGTAACCGTACGACAGTGAGGGAGAACCAGGATGATGCTGTAGCGGTGCAGTACTCCACTATACACGTACTGTATTAGGTTTTACTGTTAAGATTCATGATCCAGCGATCCACTTGATTGAATCTGCCTCTCTTCTCCCCATCATCACCTCCATTGAAGACAATATATAACACTACCACAACATGGTGCTAGGTACAAAGGTTATTTGGGTGGTCTGTAGTCTATGGACATTAAAAAGAGCAAGAGCATTTGGGTTATCAACAGTGCCGCGAATAGAACATCAACTTTCAGCATCAAATTCTTGTCGTTGCACTACACACCTCTGGAGTGTCGACCCATCGTCTTCAGATCAATCAAAAAGTAAGAAAATGTCAATTATTCGGTTGGACGTCGGAGGCACGGTATACCGTGCCTCCAGATCTCTCTTGGAGACATTTCCAGACTCGATGCTTGCTCAATTGATGGTCTCCGATACACGTGATCCTACCACGGAGGAGATCTTTATAGACCGCGACGGGGAACGATTTCGGCATGTGCTGGACTATCTTCGCGATGCTGAAGTCAAGTTTGTTGCGGACGCCTTGGTGTGCCGAGAACTCGACTATTTTGGCATACCGCATTCTCTGCCCGATTTGCCGCCAAAACTGCGCGACTATGTCATGAAAGGAGGAAAATGGATGTTTGAAGCTCATGCAGCTGGTACACTGATGGGTTCCAGCAATAATCAAGAACCAATTTTTTTCGCGATTGAACTTGGGCAATCAAGCAGGGATGAAGCGACAGATGAAGGCAAGGCGGTGGCGGTTTGCCTAACGCAGCTCTCGCTAGAACAGCTTTCAGATATTTGGATTCAGGAATACGGCATCAAATGCTGCTCCATGACACCCGATCATGGTGGCCGGTATCTCACAGTAGCAGCAGTGTCTTGCCATGAGTAAGTAACAGCTCCTGGGAGGTTTTTGACACAGTGGCTATTACTATAGGCTTAGCTGACTGGCTGGCTCCTCAGAGCACTGCTGCGTCCTCCTCCAAGAGACGAGAGATGCAGTCGAGGTGCGATCATTGTCAATCAACCGTGGCAACTCTTACATTACATGGCATTCCATTTGTCGCTTGTGAGAGAAGCCTCGTCTTTTAATCGTTGGACGGCGTTGGGTTTATAAAAAACGTATTTTTATCTGCCGTGGGAGTTGGTATTGCGATCTCCTTTGTGATTGGAATGCTCACGTATTTCTTTGTCAAGGGGGAATCGGAAAATTACTTTGTGGCGGGACGCAGTTTGCCCCTGTGGATTGTCAGTATTACGCTCGGAGCTCAATCAATTGGCTCGAATGCTCTTCTGGGTAATGTGAATTTGTCGTACAAATTCCATTTCTGGGATGGAGGTGAGTATAGATAGTGTGGTGTTGTTGTTACTGCTGCTGATATGTTGCTGTTACTGCTGCTGATATGTTGCTGCTGTTGAGTTGGGTTGGGTTGAGAGTTTGCTGTCGAGAGCTCGAGGATGTATGTTCTCATTCTCTCACCCACTTCTTCTCTCTCGCTATATGATATACAACCATCATGTTCTATATCAGCCGTCCTTCCCATTGGTTTGGGATTGAGTTTGATCATCAACGGCGTCATGTTGGCTCATCACGTCAACAATGATGAAGTCATGACATTGCCCGACATCTTTGCCAAACGTTACGGCAAAACAGTTGAAGTCCTGGTGAGCTGTTGTACCATTGCCTCCTTTTGCGCTCTCCTGGCCGGCAACCTCGTCGGTATGGGTTCTATTCTATCCTATCTCTGGGGCATTGAGGAAACGGGCGCTATTTGGTTGAGTGCCGGTATTGTGTGGTCCTATACCGTCACGGGAGGCTTGTATTCCGTGGCCTACACGGATGTCGCTCAAGCCATGGTGGGATGGTCCGGTTGCATTGTGACGGCCTTTTACCTCATTGTCAATGCGGAAGAATCCAGTGCTCCACCAAGTGTCGGATATCCTGATTATGTCTATCCTGACGCCTATCCAGATGGAGAGGTCTGTTCGCTCCACCAAGGAGCAGCATGTAATAATGTCGAGGGAGGTTGTTGTTACAATCCGGAAACACAATGTGAAGGAGTTGATTTTACCGACAATTGTGCCTTGGACAATGCTGCCTATCCATTCGGGGACCAACTCATCTTTGCGGATCAAATGACCAATCACTTGGCGTTGACACCCTTCCCCAATGCCATATATTGGTACGTATTAGAAATACTAGCTGGTGTGTGTGAAGCGTAAAATGTTGCACGGTGCATGATACGAAACAGCTCTAATACTTTGCTCTCTCCCTCTCTCTGTCCACTACACTACTGTCTATTATGACTCTACTGCAGGAATTGGGCCACTATCTTCATTCTCGCCTTTGGAAATTTAGCCGCGCTGGACTTTCAAGCACGGTGCATGGCAAGCAAAACTGCACGAAATGCTCGGATTGGTTGTTTGATTGGTGGATGCTTCACGTTTTTTGTTGGAATTCCCTTTGCCTACCTCGGTGCTATTACGCGGTACGTATTATGACGACCAATAAGAAAATGGACACCACAACGGATATGATCTCTACGATACACGCCATACTTCTCTACTCATGTGCCGTCCTTCTATTCTCCTATACCTCAGTTTTCACTACGGTCCTGACTCGGTTCATGCTGAATTCACAGCCGACACGTGCTCTGATATTCTGGGATTGCCCACCTGCGCCAAATGGCACCCAGACGCAACGGCGTTCCTCAAACTCTTGACCAATCAAGCTCCTGGATTTCTCGGTGCTTGGTGTATGTTGGGTATTGTCGCCGCCACGATGTCTACCGCCGATGGTGCCATCTTGGCCATGGGAACTGTCTTTTCGCACAATGTCGTGCGACAACTCGATACCTTGTTTCCGAAGCTCATTACGGACAAGACGTTGTTGTTGGCTGCTCGTGTTTCTACGATTCCCTTTGCACTCGCGGCCACCTTGATTGGTGCCTACTACGATTCACCCCATCCAGCAGGTGCCACGGGATACTTGCTCATTGTTGCCTTTGATGTCGTCTTGGCCACAGTGGTGGCCCCTCTCTTTGGTGCCTTTTATACCAAGAATCCATCTCCTCGTGCCGCGTTCTTGTCTGTCGTAAGTGGTCTCACTCTACGTATCATGCTGGAGTTTGCCCTCCCCAAGGATGGATTCCTCTTGTTGCCATTTCAGGATGCGGAATTTCAAGATTTCGGACCTGCTGCCAGCACCAAGGCACCCGTATTTTGGGATTTGCCAACCGAAGAACTTTGGAACTCGACGGCGGAACCCTGTCAATCCAGGCAATTTGAAGATTATACTGGAGTTGACTCGTTGTCGTCCTTCTTTTTGTCCATTATTGTCTTTGTCAGTGTCCAGTTTTTGGAACACAAGCTGCAACGTCCACTCTTTTCGTTTCCTGGAGACACACCCTATAATAAACTGGGCACTGATGGCGAGGCGTTTGCAGCAGACAAGGTGGTATCGGAAGAAGAAGAAGAAGAGCTAGATAGCAGTACCAAACGCGAGGGTACTACTACCGATGCCGCAATGAAGGAGGAAGCCATCATTGATGGTGCGAGTTCACTCGCGTTCGAGGCTTAGCGAGAGATATTACCTAATATTTATTTAAAACAACATTTCTAGTGATGGGTGGATCAAGATTCTGGCGAGAGCAAGCTACCGCTGTCAGCATACCACGACGAACACGATGTAGTAGTGTCCCGTCTCCGCGGTCAACCTCGCTGGCTGAAGCGTCTTAGAATCGGTTTGAACAACACCCTGCGACACAGGCCGTCTGGATGGACGCGCGAGTCGGCTGGAGTAGTGCTGACGCCATGACCCTCGACCACAGCCTGTCGGTAGTGACTTTGTATGACGCGCAGTTAGCCGCTTCAAACGCTGGTTTCTGAGGATGAGCGCCGATGACCGTTCTTAGGGTTAGCCGGTTTAACTGTTGAATAACTCGGGTTGTACTTGATGAATCCAAAGACACAAGAATCTTGTTGACTCTTGTTGGATTGTTTATCCTTCTTTCTCGCCCCGACCTACCGACACATAACTCACTTCCATGATTGCTGCTCCATTGGTTCCGAACAACAGCTTCACTGTGTGTTGTGACCCTTTCGGAAAAACACGCAGTGCGAAACAAAAGACTCGCTTGGGGCGGGCATCGGGTTGTTGTTGTTGGTGCCCGTGGCAGAAATTCTGAAACCAAGAATGATCTGACACGCTTCTATCAAACACACACACAAAAAGAGCGCTGGCGCAAAAAGGCGAGGATTATTATTCGTTGCCACCCCGCTCGATTGTCGCACACCATAATATCGCGGCGTGACTCGCATGATACAAAAACCAAGCAATTTCGAGCACACAAAGCGGATGCGTTGTCAGAAGCTTTCAAACCAACCGTTGCATCTCTCGTCGTCGTTTCATGATGGAAACTAGAGCATTGATGATGTGTTCAAGATGCTGCTCGCGTTGCTGCAACTCTTCTTCTTCTTCTTGGACGCGAAACAAAAAGTACAGCGAGTTGCTGTCGTTACTACCACGAAGAATGTTGTAGGGGTCAACGGCTTCTTGTAGAAACGACGATCGTTGTTGCAACTGAGCTCCGTTCGCCAACACCAAGGAGAGTTCTTCACCGCCCCGACGACGAGCGAAAACTAGATTGTCGTCCAAGGAACGGGCCAGCATCTCGAGATTATCGTTCTCCTCCTTCTCCATGGTGCCAGCAGCATGTAACGATACACTCGCGCGGCCCATGGGAGGAACAGTTTGAAAATTGTACCCCGTTCGTTCCATTGTTAGATTGGTATCTCGATGAAACGTGTCCAACAAGCATGGCTTCCAAAAGGGGGTCGACAGTTGAATGCTTATCGCATCGTCGTCGTCGTCCTGTGCCTCTTGCTGCAGCTCCAGTCGAGTTGAACCAATAACTGTCTGGTTGTTGAAGCACATGTACCCCACCCAAATGGGAAATTCGTAGACACCATCATCATCGTTCACTAATGAAGCAGCACTCTCAAAGTAATCCAGCACCGCCAAGCGACTCGACAAGCGATGCATTGTATCCTCTGCGCTGTGCATCTCTTCAAGCAACAAGTCTGTTAGAAAGCGATCCACATCATGTAGATAGTCGACTATTGCCCGGGAAACCAATAGCTTGAAACTCTCGAGTCTCTCGTTCAGTACACTACGAGCCTCCTGCTGCTTATTCGCAAGAACCATCAATAGCGTGGAGATTGCCTTGCCGTCAAGACAATGCAGAACCTTTCGAACCAACTCTGGTGGGAGATCATCAATCAACATGGTGATGTTATGGGGGCTAGTGCGGAGGAAAGCAATGAAAGAGGGACCTCCTTTCGTGTCATGGTCAAACTAGAACAGATACTCGCACTGTTGGCACCGTTTAGGATACAGCACCGTCACAACGGATACTTCTGCATCACAGAATGCGTCACTATGATGTCACATGAATGAGACATTCTCTCCTCCGGGTTGGTTTATTCGATTCCATACGTTGCCCACCAAGTTGAACATGAACATGCGGTGGGTGTCAAGATAGGAGATTATCGAGACGTTGCAATCGAAAACCCGAAGCAAGCTGTCGCGGGATCGCAAATGCAGATCGCATTCTGTAGGATTGTGCAGGATTGTACCACAAAAGACACACCAATGACCGAAAAGATACCTTTGGATGGGTGTCAAAATGGGCGCGTTGGCAGCCCATGTGGCCAGATTTGCAGCTGCGACTCTCTGGACCATTCATGGTTGGTTTTGTACTGCCAGTGCATCTCTCCAAGTGTATCTTTCTCACAATTTGAAAAATCTTCTACAAAAGAACAAAACAAGAACGCTTCGCTTTTTCTAAACTCTTCTTCTCTTTCACATTCACCATGTTGTCCCGAGCCACCGCCAAGATCACCAAGACTCTTCAGAGAACCAGACCAGCCTTCACCAGAGCGTTCGTCCTCGTCCTCGACCAAAAGACCCAGCAACCAAAGATAACTCAAGCAAAGTTTGATCGTCGAGCAACCGAGGCACTCTTTGCCGAACGTCTCTTTTAAGAAAAGCAAGCACTGCAGCCATCGTCACTCTCTCTGACGAACGACGTCTGGCGAACGATGCTGCGATACATGCCATCGAGAGAACGAAGCAATCAACAATGACGACTGCCTATTGTTCGTCAAGAGGGGGTGCTACACCCCCCGTGTACAGTAAACTAACGAATCAAACTAGAGAAATACTATCGAGACTACTGCTCCAACATCAGACTATGTGTAGCCCTCGCAAGTGTTTCTCCGCATTGAGTGACGCGTGTGCATTGCAAGTTTTTCTACTGTGAGGATGGGCACATCAAAGCATGGGTGTAGGCTGATGCGAGGACGAACATCTAACAAAATGGCAACAAACTGATAGCAGCATCATCACCACCATGATGTTGATGTCTCGAAGCAACGTCTCGCAAAGCAACTTACTTGCGAGATGACTCCTCTCATATCGTACAAGATCGAAAACCTACACACGTACGACGAACAAGTTGGATCGTGTGGCGAGTCAGTGTCACTATACGTAGTGAACCACTAACTCATCTACTATCTCGCGAGATAGACGAGATATCACTACATATAGTGACAAAACTACTACATGAAGGCCAATGGCTTTCATGTGGAAATCCATTGTTAACGTGAGTGCGGAACTTGACGTCGTTCGTGCTCGAGTGTAGGTTAGTGATCTGGCATTAGCCTAAGGTGAGACTTCATCTCATGGCCTTCATGTAGAAGCTTTGAACCACTAACTCATCTACTATCTCCGGAGATAGTAGATGAGTTAGTGGTTCACTACATATAGTGACAGCCAGTCCCGCAAGATTGGCTCTCTCTCTCTAGAGAGAGAGCTCTCTAGTAGAGAGATACCAGATGTGCCAAAAGGTACAAGAAAACCTGAAGACCCCGACGGTGCAGAGAAACCCGAAGTATCGCCATGGAGGTGCAAAGATCCAAAAGATCGCAGCAGAGGTGCGTAAAGATCCAAATGGTACAAGAAAACCTGGTTTTGTCACCACGGAGGTGAGAGGTGCGGTAACGGTACAGAACACCTCTTTGTCATCGTGCACTCCCATCACAAGTGTCGCGCGGTTTTGTCGCCAGGATCAGGCACAGAGTGCCAAAACCGCGGCACCCTAGATGGGGAGTGGGAGTTTGTGCGGAAGCTAGACAACAAAAAGTCCGTGCGTCTATGTAGTGTGCTATTCATATTCCTATTAGTAACTCTTGTCGTCGCGCACCTTAGTTGTGGATGCAGCCCTTGCATCTGGCCGAGAAGGGGGAGATGACCTCGTAATCCTCGTCACGAGGATACTTCAAGGCCACGGAACGATCCACCATGAGGCTATCCTCGCCTGTTGGAACGTAGCTAGGATCCTTGGTCTCGCCAATGACACCCTCCCATTTCTCCGCGAGAAGAGACTTGCTAACTGACGAAATCCAAACGTCAACCGAGTGAGCGTTGCAGCGCTCATTCTCCTGCTTGTACTCCACATGCAAGGTAATGTCCTCCGTCTTGATGATAACGGTGGAATAATGACCCGGTTGTTTGAAGAGATCACTGTACACTTGCCGCTCCTGGATCCACTTTTGACATTCCTCTTTATCAATCATGGTCGACTTGAGACCGGAAATGACATCAAAGACATCTGTGTCAGTATCGCTGAGGGCGCGTCCACTACGAAGACTGGTGCCCTTGGTTGGATTCTCGCTAGGGCGGATATCAAAGTCGTACCACTTTCGAGCACACTGGTAGAAGGTATTGAATGCTGTGATGCGAGCTGTTCCGTCCTTGGTCTTGTAGTCGCCACCAACAATGTGCTTTACGCCATCAATTACGAACAAGGGAAAATTGTGAGTTGTTTTCGTAGATAAGCTGCAGGTACCCCAATAATACAAGTCACAGTCCGCGTTCTGGAGGTTGGGACATCGTCATGATGGTTCTGCAGACATTATTTTAATGTACTTCGGTTTTGTGACGCCTTGGGTCTGTTCTGGAGGTTGGGACATCGTCATGATCGGTTCTGCAGACATTTTTGTTGTGTATTTCGGTTTTATGACGCCGTGTGGTCTGTTCTGGAGGTTGGGACATGGTCATGATCGGTTCTGCAGACATTTTTGTTATGTATTTCGGTTTTATGAAGCCTTTTTGGTCTTTGGACGTGTGATGGCACAGGCATTGTCAGCACGATGTCAGCATGTCAGTAGTCTCGATAGCTACATTTTGGACCCTACCCCCTTGCGCTGCAGGTCAGTTGTTCAGGGAGTATAGAAGGGAGTACAACTCATTCTAGAGAAATACTTCCACGTAGTGTTATCAAACATACTCGTAGAGCGCTGAGTCGCAAGCTGGACTCAGAGTCAGCGGTCACTTTGTTGCTTTTGACACTCTAGTTTCTAGCTATAGTAAACACATTCTCTATTGTGCTCCTATTACAAATCTCTATGCGTCCCAATATCTAATTTCGTGTTGGTTCCGGCGGATTCTCCCGCATTCAATGCGTTCAGTGCTGGGACGTTGTGAACACCAGCGCTAATACTGCAACACGAAAGGCGGGTGTGCGAGCAGTGCTCTGCGTGCACAGTCGTTTTTGTTTCCTTGGTTTGCGTAAAACAGATAAAGAATGAAGACAGAGGTCATCAACCATTGAGTTGTTGTAATGGTTCCCACCCTCCTCGATGCAACAGTTCGTACTCCGCTCGCTCGTGCGGCAGGAGAGGAATCATTTTGAACAGATCGCGATAGACTTCCTTTTGAATTTGCCCAGCGCTAAACTTTTAATTGGCAAAGGGGAATTCATTCAACCTCATACAAGAATACAGAGCCATCAACACCAATGCTTAAGTCGGTTTCCCGCATAAAAGAAGAACAGGAGGCACCACTGGAAGCAAGCAATTCCTTTATTGATTTCATTTTTTCGAATGGACATGGAGTTATTGACTTCATGCAGGTAATGATTGTTGAGATTGTTTATACCAAACACGAACAAGTCGCGTTGAGTTGCGTAACCGCTCGATCCACACTTCTCGTTTTGAC
>JAVCKV010553979.1:0-11072 GCA_032274145.1 Herpochondria borealis | reverse complement strand
CAGTTGTTGTCCCCCTCCTAAAGGCAAATTCTTACGTGTTACTCACCCGTCCGCCACTTGAGTTAAAAACTCTCGTATGACTTGCATGTGTAAAGCATACCGCCAGCGTTCATCCTGAGCCAGGATCAAACTCTCTTTAAATTTCCATGATTTTTTAAATTACTTGTAAAAAGTATTTTTTATAAAGTTAGATTATAGATTACTAATTTATACAATAGATTATGTTTTATCTTTTATCTAATTTATTTAACTTTAAAAAATATTTTTTACTATTTAAAGAAAAACAAATCTGATAAAAACGAGAATAATTATACGATAGGGCCCAGCTTTTGTAACTGATAAAAAGAGAATATTAATTTTTCTCGTTCACAATAGTTTGAAAGTGGCATACTCATAAACGTCACAAATTGAATTAGAGAAAATTTTAACTCATAATAAAATTGGTTTTAAATTTTATGGTTTTGACATTCCTTAAATGGATTTAACTTTAAACTTTTTATAAAAGATAAAACTTATAAAAGATCAAATAACCTTTCTTCTTCTTCTTGATTCTTAAATACTTGATTTTCAAGCTAACTAGCAACTAAAGGGCGAAAAATTGTATAAGCTTGGTAGTGTCTCTGAAAATCGAGAATCGAATCAGTATAGGAAGAAGCTGAACGTAGTATCATTTAGAGTATTTGAAATATTGAAGAATAAATTCATATTCAAAAACGTCAAGTGGATTATTAAACAAATAATCTTGGACCAACTTTAGTTTGCCGATGTTTCAGTTCAAGTTCAAAACGCATAGTTTCATTTTTTTGATATACTGGATAATGACGCGAGTTATTTCTTCGGTTAACTTTTACCATTTTCCCATAAAGAAAATCCGGTAATTTTATGTGCATAGTATTGATACGATATTGAATTTGACTCCAGCAATTCACGAAAAACTTGTCGAATGATTTGCTTGTGTGGCTCCAATCATTAGGTCGAAAAAAAAAAGATTAATCCGACCTAAACTTAGCGCATTCTTTTGAAACTTTAAAAAACTCCAATCAAAATTTCCAGTTTTGAGAAGTTTATAAAAGTAACTAACATTTTTACCAAAAAAAATAATCTTAGTTCCAATCCAGTCACTCTTTGATCCTGTGGATTGATAAATAGAAACTTTGTACCTTTTTCGGAAGCCATGAAACCCAATCTCAGGTATACCATTAATCAGAACATACGGAATCAATAGCCAACGAAGGAGAAGACAATAGACGAGCTGTAATGATCGCCATACCAACTTTACCAAGATGGTTTAAAATTCGTTTTTTGCGATTTTGAGTTTTTGTCATGATAGCTCCTTATTTTTTAAAATCTAAATAAAAGTGTCTTCCAATTTTAATAGGTTTTGAACTAAAAATGAAGGGTATCTGAACCAGCACTAAGAACACCTAGAATGTTTTTTATAGTAGGTCTCAAGGCAGTTAGTTAAAATAATTTTTCAACATACAACCCTACAGTAATTACAAGATCTTCACGAAGGTTTAAAAAAGAATCTGTTAATACACTTGAAATAGAATAAGTTTGAGATAAAATTTCCGAATTAAGAGATTGATTTTCAAAACTATTTGGAATAATAAAAGAATTAATTAGTGAAGCTAACTTTTGTGAATCGAATTGTGTTAAAACATTATCTGGTAAAAATCGAATATCTAAATCTTTATAAGCGTTTTGCATATGTTCCAAAACTTCTGGTTTTTCAGTATACCAGTATTCTCTTAAACTATTCGGGATTGGATGTCGATACCAGAGGATAGGTAAGTAATGAAAAACAAGAACATCTTTCATTTCTTGATTAATCAGCATTTTCATTTCTTCCCCTTCACTTGGTAAAAAAGGCATCGTAAACACTAAATGATTTAAACTATCAGCTACTACACCAAGAATTCCTAAAAAAACACTTGCAGTAATATTTACTCCAAGAATTGCTGGAACAATCCCTTGCAATACATCTTCAGTCCAATCAACGGCAGCGATTAAATAACACCAGGGAAAAGTATATGGATTAATATAGATAAACCATGCTAATGCAATTCGTAAAATAACAATTTGATAATAAACTAATAAGCCTACGAATATAACTTCACGAACTGTTTCTAAAAGTGTAATATCTAAACAAATATGCAAACGAACTTGAATAAATTCTGATAACCAATCCGGTAAAAAATATATATTTTTATAATTTTCAATATAAAAATTATAAAATCCTTCAGTTTTTGTTTCATAAATATATCTGGGAACTGCATCCACTTTAGGACTTGGCCCAAAAACCATTTCAAACCATGTCTCAGGACGTTGTTGCGGTGGCCACATTGTTTGATGACTTGGAAGACTATCTAAAAACTGTGCCCTAGAATCAGCTTCAAGTGATAAATCAGCAACTGTGGGCATGCCTTGGTTTCGTGGATATCCAAAAAGACCTGCTATTTTTTCAAAAACATTGGTAACAAAATTATAAAATCCAGTTCGAACTGGTATAAATTTCTCGTCTAAACTCATAGATATTTATATACTGGTGCGTTAATAATAAATAAAATAGTCGTAATTCTAAACTGTTTCCTAATAATTAGAGAGTATAAAAAATCAATTTGATTTGAGCAATACTTCTTTCTCTTATTATCTTTTAAAATTTTTGTAAAAATTGCTTAAACATCGGGATAGTAGGATTTGAACCTACGACACCCTGCTCCCAAAGCAGGTGCTCTACCAAGCTGAGCTATATCCCGAATAAGAATGTAAATTCAAAAGTATTTAGTTTCTTATCTCTTTTACTATTAATAATACTAAAGTTCTATTAATTAAACAAGCTTTATTTTAAATACTTAATAGTTAATAAAATTTAAAAGAGAATTAGGAAACGAACAAAGTTCTAAATTTAGGTATTAAAACATCATATTCTTAGATTACCAAGATTTAATGGTTAAAGTTTTTCGCTAAGAATATAAAAATTGTATTAACCTACTCATTTGGTAGAAGCTTACCTGATTCAGTGAATAAATTGGAATTTTTTTTTGTTTTGCCAAATTAACTAATTTAAAATTTTGTTTTAAATGTTTTTTAAATCCAATTATTAAATTTGCTTTTCGAATTTCATTTGTTAAAACAAATTTTAATTTCATTTTCAATAAAACTTCTTTTAGTAGATTATTCGATAATGAATAGGAATAAATAATTAATTTTTTTGACTTTAATTCAAAAAATTTATCATCTTTGGTTTGATTTAAAGAAGCCCAATTATTAATGAATGATAATCTAGATTCTCGAAAGGAAACTCCTTGATTTCCATCTAAATTTACTTTAGTGGTAGCTTTTTTCAAACTAATTTTAACTTTTTCATTAACTGCTAATTGTCTTATTTGACTTACTGCAAAATTCCCACGTAAAAATAAATCAACTGAATTTTTTACATTTTCATGAATTGTCCAAGAGTTTTGTTCATTAACTTCAATAATAGTTTCAAAAGCGGGATAAGCTTTTCGTTCAAGAATACTTTTTTGTGTACCTCGTCTTTTTGCTTCATCATCACTTAGTGTTACATATTGAATTCCACCAATTAAATCTGCCAAAGGTGGGTTTTTAATTAGATTATCTAGACAATTACCATGGGTAGTTCCAACTAATTGAACACCTTTTTCTGCAATTGTTCGAGCAGCTAAAACTTCTAATTCCGTACCAATTTCATCAATAATAATTACTTGTGGCATATGATTCTCTACAGCTTCAAGCATTACCTGATGTTGAAATTCAGTTTTTGAAACTTGCATTCGTCTTGCCCGACCAATTCCAGAATGTGGAATATCACTGTCACCCGCAATTTCATTTGATGTATCAATAATAATAACGCGTTTTCCCATTTCATCTGCCAAAACACGAGCAATTTCTCGAATAACCGTTGTTTTCCCTACGCCGGGTTTTCCAAGAATTAAAATTGATTTTTCGGATTCTAATAAATCTCGAATTATTGAAATTGTACCAAAAATAGCTCTTCCCACTCTACACGTAAGACCATTAATTAAAAACTGTCGATTTCTAATACAACTTATACGATGTAAAGTACGTTCTATGCCAGCTCTATTCTCATTACTAAATTGACTAATTCTTTTTATTGTATAGTCAAGATCTTGCCATGAAATATTTTTTCTTGATAAATACTCGGGTCCGTAAATAAACCGTGCTTCAGGTCTTCGACCAAGATCAAGGACAATTTCAATAAGTTGATCTTTGGCTGGATGCTGGTTTAAATGATCTTGAAGAAAAACTGGTAAATTTTCAATTAATTGGTTTAGATCATCGTTATCATGCATTATGAAATTTTTTGTTACCGCTTTTCTTATTTAAATTAGGATTAATTCTTTTATTTATGAATTAATTAAAGATTTAAAAGTAGCTGTATCTAGTACTGCAATTTGTGATAGCATTTTACGATTTAAATCAATATTTGCTAATTTAAACTTATGAATTAATTGACTATAAGAAATACCATTTAATCTTGAAGCAGCATTAATACGACTAATCCAGATTCTTCGAAAAATTCGTTTTTTTTGTTTTCGATCAACATAAGAATAACGTAAAGCTTTCATTACTTGCTGATTTGCTACTCGAAATAATACTGAATGCGCACCTCTATAACCGCTTGCAAGTGATAAGATTTTCTTGCGTCGTTTACGAGCTACGTTACCACGTTTAATTCTAACCATTTTATTTTTATATTAATTATTTTTAGTAAAGATAATAAATAGCTATTTAAGTTATGATTACTCTTAATAAAAAGATTTTTGTTTAATCTCTCTAATTAGTAGGGTAACATGATTTGAATAGCTTTGATATCACTTTTGTTTACACAAATCGTTTGTGACAATTTTCGTTTTTGTTTATTCGATTTTTTCATTAAAAGATGCCCTTTATAGGCATGGCGACGTAGGAAATTATTATTCCCAGTAACCTTATAACGTTTTGACGCTGCTTTTCGAGTTTTTAATTTTGGCATAAGCTTGTAAATCTATGTTTATAATTAGGATAACAGTAAACTTTTTAAAAGTAATTATGAGACAACTCTACTTCTAATTACTTAAAAAACTAGGCTATTTGAATTTAACAGTTCGATCAGTGTTTAAACCGCTTCAACTAAAATACCAAATCTATAATCTGATTTTTACCTTAAAGTATCGTTAACCGTATAATATTAAATTATCGAATCTTTGTCAATTAAAGATAAAAAAATACTTTTTAAATCGAACTTTAAAAATTTGTTACTAGATTTTATTACTATATAAAAAGAAACCAATTTCTTTTTATATAGTAATAAAATAGTATTAAGATAAATTAACCAAATTTACCCGACGTTGAAGCAATAAGGAATGCTGCAAATGTTAGAATGAAACCAACAGCAAAGTGAACTAATCCAACTAAACGTGCTTGTACAATTGAAAGAGCTACCGGCTTATCTCTCCAACGAATTAAATTCGCTAAAATATTAAATCTATCCTTTAGTTGGTAGAACTGTATATTGTTCCACAATTTCACGGAATTCTGGCCCATCAATTGTTTCTGAATCTAATAATTTTTCAACTACTAAATCAATAATCACTCGATTATCTAAAATAATTTCTGTAGCAATTTGTTCACAGTGGTTTACAATTTTACACACTTCTGAGTCAATTCTATCAGCAATAGCTTCATTATACTCGCCACCTAAGAACATTTGCTCATTATTATCATCCTCTAATGCAATTGGACCACTATTTGACATACCATAACGTGTAACCATTTGGCGAGCAATATTAGTTACTTGTTGTAGGTCACTGCTTGCTCCAGTTGTAACTTCTGGATCACCAAATACAACTTGTTCCGTAACTCGTCCACCAAGGGTTGCAATAATTCTTGCTAAAAGCTGAGAACGAGATACTAAACCTTGGTCTTCTTCAGGTGTAAACCAAGTTAAGCCTTTAGCACCACCTCGAGGAATTAAAGTAATTTTTTCAACTGCGTCGTGGTTTTCTAGAACTGAGCCAACAATTGCATGGCCAACTTCATGATAAGCAATCAATTTTTTATTTTTAGTATCTTCCATAGAAGCACCTGCGATACCACCAATTACTCGATCAGCTGCTTCATTAACTTCATTTTTTGTAATTGTGTCTTTTTTATACCGTGTAGCTAAAATGGCTGCTTCGTTTAATAAATTTGCTAAATCTGCTCCTGAAAAACCTGGTGTTCGATTTGCTAATTGAACAAGTGAAACATCTTCTGCTAGTGGTTTATTTCGACCATGAACTTTTAAAATTCCAATTCTTCCTAAACGATCTGGTAAACCTACTGTAATTTGGCGATCAAACCTTCCTGGTCGTAAAAGTGCACCATCTAAAATATCTACTCGGTTTGTAGCACCAACTACAATTACTCCTTTATTTTCTTTAAAACCATCCATTTCAACTAATAGTTGATTTAAAGTTTGTTCCCGCTCATCATTACCACCTCCAATTCCTGCTCCACGTTCACGCCCAACAGCATCAATTTCATCAATGAAAACGATACACGGTGTATTTTCAGAGGCTTTTTTAAATAAGTCACGAATACGTGCAGCACCAATACCAATAAACATTTCAACAAATTCTGAACCAGCTACACTATAAAATGGAACATTCGCTTCATTGGCAATTGCTTTCGCTAATAATGTTTTTCCAGTTCCAGGAGGTCCTACTAATAAAACACCTTTTGGAATTTTTGCACCAACAAGAGTATAACGCTCTGGTTCTTTTAAAAATGATACAATTTCTTCAAATTCTGCTTTAGCTTCATCAATCCCTGCAATATCATCAAATGAAATTCCCGTTTCAGGGTTTTGATCAAATCTTGCCGGTGATTTTCCTAAATTCATTGGAGATGATCCACCATTTCCTGAGAAATTATCTGAATTTTGGAAGAAGAAAATTAAACTTCCAATAAAAATCAATGGTAATAATAAATTACTTGCAAGTGTTACAAAAATGTTTTTACGTGGCGCTGGATGTGCATCAAAATCAATATTATAATCTTTTAATTTTTGAATAAGTTGAGATGCTCCAACTGGAATTTCAACCCGAATCGATTGTGGTCGATTACCCAACTCAGGGCTAGAGGCTTGGACAATTGCATTTCGACTATTATCGTATAAATCAACTTGTTTTACCCAACCCATTTCTAAATATTCTAAAAATCTACCATATGTCATTCTTGAACTACTTACATTTGTAGCTGCATCTGAGTTTGGTTGATCTGCATTAAATACTGGAACATCAAATGTGTTTAAACCAATAAAAACACAAGCGGCAAAAAATAAGCCAATTAAAGCTTTTTGTAGTGTATTTCGATCCATTTAATTTTATTTATAATGATTATTATTTTATAAGATTATTCTCACTTTAATATTAGCATATCTCTGAATTGGAAACCAACTATTCTTTCAATCACAATAAAATTTTTTATGAAAAATTTTATTGTGATTGAAAGAATAGTTAATTTTGTTAACCAAGAATCCGTTCTAAAAATACTTTTAAAGTTTAAAATGAAAGACTTAAAGATTAATAATTTTCAATTAATTAAAATAGTTTTCAAGAAATTTTAACAGACTTTCTACTTGCAAAAAGTTTTATTATAACATAAAATTAGCTAAACAATTATTTTAAATTCTATTTAAAAAATCTGAAAAGTAAGTTATGGCAAAAAAAAGTATGATTGAGCGCGAAAAAAAGCGCATTAAACTAACTAAAAAATTCGCATTAAAACGTGAAAATTTATTAAAAAATTATCGAACTGCAACAAGTTTTAATTCGCAAATTGAAATACATTCAAAATTACAACAATTACCTCGTAACAGTGCTAAGACAAGAATCCGAAACCGCTGTTGGAAAACAGGGCGCCCAAGAGGAGTTTTCAAAGATTTTGGATTATCGCGACATGTTTTTCGAGAAATGGCTCATCAATGTCTATTACCAGGTGTTACAAAATCAAGTTGGTAGAAGAACGTTATTTAAAGTTAAAAATTAATGGATTTTTCTTAATTTAATCTACAATTATAGATAGTATTTTACTATGATTTATTCTATTAAATTCTTTAGAATCAAAAAACATTTAATTACCATATGGAGCTTTTCTATGATTTATGATTCACAAGTCTATACAGCATTATGCATTGCCTTATTAGCAGGAGTTTTGGCTATTAGATTAGGTTCAACACTTTACGAATAAAGCTACTCTTTCAAAAACTCTTATATTTAAAACAACAAATTAATAGGCTATGGTAACAGAAGATTTAAAAAAATTTAGTACACCTGTATTTCCATTTACAGCAATTGTAGGCCAAGAAGAAATGAAATTAGCCTTACAATTAAATGTAATTGATCCCAAAATTGGTGGAGTAATGATTATGGGGGATCGTGGAACTGGTAAATCGACGACAATTCGAGCTATTACAGATTTATTACCAGAAATTGAGGTCGTTAAAAATGATCCATTTAATTCACATAAATCGGATCTAGATCTAATGGGCAATGAAGTTAAGGTAGCAATTCAAAATAATGAAACAATTGAAACTGAATTGATCAAAATTCCAATGGTTGATCTACCTCTTGGCGCAACAGAAGATAGAGTTTGTGGAACAATTGATATTGAAAAAGCTTTAACAGAAGGTGTAAAAGCTTTTGAACCTGGTTTATTAGCAAAAGCTAATCGTGGGCTTTTATATGTAGATGAAGTTAATTTATTAGATGATCATTTAGTAGACATCTTACTTGATTCTGCTGCATCTGGTTGGAATACAGTGGAACGTGAAGGGATTTCAATTCGCCATCCAGCACGCTTTGTTCTAGTTGGTTCAGGTAACCCAGAAGAAGGTGAATTAAGACCACAATTATTAGATCGATTTGGGATGCATGCTGAAATTCGAACAGTAAAAGATCCAGCTCTACGAGTAAAAGTTGTAGAAGAAAGAACATCATTTGACCAAACTCCGATGGTTTGGATCGAAAATTATGAATCACAACAACAAGAGTTACGTGATAAAATAGTAGCCGCTCAGAAATTATTACCGACGGTTGAACTTGACTACGATTTCCGAGTAAAAATTTCAGAAGTTTGTAGTCGTCTAGATGTAGATGGCTTAAGAGGTGACATTGTTACAAATCGAGCTGCAAAAGCACATGCGGCATATGATAAACGTGACAAAGTAACCGTGGATGACATTTCAAAAATTATTACATTATGTTTACGCCATCGCTTACGAAAAGATCCATTAGAATCAATTGATTCTGGTGATAAAGTAAGTAAAGTTTTTAAAGAAATTTTTGAAATTGAAGATTAATTGGATTAAAAATTTAAATTAATACATTTTAATTTTGTAACTTCAAATTTTTGAAAATTAGAAAATATGTTAAAACTATTTGGATTCATTATAAGTCTTTTTTTAATTCTAATTATTTTTTTAAGAATCCCAAAAGAAAGTATAGGTCTATCAAGTTTCGCAACAAAAAGTAACTTATTAGGTTCACCAGGTTCAGCTGAACGCACATTAAATATTTTAACTGGATTTGGGATTTTCCTCTACTTTGGAATTGCTGCGGCATTAAACTCGATGACAAATTAAATTGAATTAGCCTTTTAAAATAAATTTTAAAAGGCTACTCGATGGATAAGAACACTAGAAAATTACAAATAAATTTACCAGAATCCTAAAGAAACTGCTTTATCAATTGGTAAACATGCACCAATTCCTAACCAAACAGCTGTAAAGAACCCAAGAATAAATGTTAAACTTGCAAGAGGGCGACGGAAAGGATTTTGGAATTTGTTTACATTTTCAATAAACGGAACAGTGATTAATCCTAAAGGTACGGCAGCCATTGCTAAAACACCTAAAAGTTTGTTTGGTAATACTCGTAATAAATTAAATGTTGGGAAGAAATACCATTCTGGTAAAATTTCTAATGGTGTGTTAAATGGATCTGCTGGTTCACCCATTTGCGTAGGCGCTAATACAGCTAAACCTACAACACAAGCTAATGTACCTAACATTGTTAATGGAAAAACATATAAAAGATCATTTGGCCATGCAGGTTCGCCATAGTAGTTGTGACCCATACCTTTTGCTAATTTAGCACGTAGTTTAGGATCAGTTAAATCTGGTTTTTTAATTACTGACATAGTAGAAGTTATTAATAATATTTATTGACTTTAAAAAATTTTATTTTTTCAATTATAATGGCCCTGAAATACCTTGTTTTCGGATCATTAAGAAATGAGTTAGCATTAAAACAGCCGCTGCTAGAGGTAAAACAAATGTGTGTGCACTATAAAAACGTGTTAACGTACTTTGACCTACACTTTCACCACCACGTAAAATTAATACTAATGGAGGACCCACAATCGGAACTGCAGCTGGAACACCTGTTACAATTTTACAAGCCCAAAAACCAACTTGATCCCATGGTAATGAATAACCTGTAACACCGAATGATACTGTAACAACAGCTAGAGTTACCCCAGTTACCCATGTTAATTCACGAGGTTTTTTAAATCCACCTGTTAAGTAAACTCGGAAAACATGTAATACCATCATTAACACCATCATACTAGCTGACCAACGGTGAATTGAACGAATTAACCAACCAAAATTAACACTTGTCATAATGTATTCTACTGATGCAAATGCATCCACAACACTAGGACGATAATAGAATGTCATTGCAAATCCAGTTGCAACTTGGATTAAAAAACATGTAAAAACAAGGCCACCAAAACAGTAAAAAATATTTACATGAGGTGGAACATACTTACTAGAAATGTCATCAGCAATAGCTTGAACTTCTAGTCTTTCTTCAAACCAATCGTAAACTTTATTCATAATTTTTTATTGAATATAAAAGCACGGGTAAGCAAAAATAAATGTAAAGGCGAGAGTGGGATTCGAACCCACGGAACCCGCAAGGATTCATCTGATTTCAAATCAGACGCAATCGACCAACTCTGCCATCTCGCCAAAAGATTAGCTAAAAAACTAATCTTAA